>NDXB01012152.1:446972-457580 GCA_002631895.1 Agapornis roseicollis
TTTTTTTTTTCCTGAACTGCAAGAGAGAGTGAGCTTTAATTTCACGATCTGGAAGCCAAGATCCTCATTCTGACTTCAAGTGAAATCAACTAAAAATAGCATTTTGCTAGCTTTGCTTTTTGTGCTACATCCAATTCTCTGCCTATTGAGGCGGAATTCAAGGATGTCTAAGTGTCCAACTCCATGGATAGCATTGACCTAGAAGCAGATCCTGCATGTTTTTAAACACTGGGGTATCTGTAAATGCATATGAGAAGTTTAATTTTGTTTTAAAACCTCCAACTCTATAAAGATGTATTCTTCAGTGTTCTCATCTTGGATTCTCAGATTATTTAGGCACCCCAATCCATGTGCCAGTTGTGGTTATTATGCATGTAAACTTGAACTTTGACATTTCATACTGTTGTAGAACATTGGTATGTGCATTCCTTTATCTTCCCACTGTCCCTGCAGTTGCTCTTCATTATTGTCAGTGCTTATTAGTTAGAAAACTACATTCCAGTTTGTTTGGGCCAATTAAGCGGTTGGAGAGAGTGCAGCTCTTGTAGGATTCCCACTAACTGTGTATCACCAGCCATCATCTACTGATGCATTAAATAGACCTGAGCTCTGCTGCGCTCTTAAAGAAGCAAATCCTTGTTTCTCAGTTGACCAGCTTGCAAAAACTCTTCACACTTATGGGGGTTTCAGTCTAACAATTAAAGGGGAAAAGGCATTCTAAGTAAGAGCTGTTGTATGAATGATTGTCATAATTACTTTATATCAGTCGTGTTTAGGATGCTGTCTTCCTAAATGCCAGGAAAGAAGAATACCAGCAGAGGAAACAGTCCTTGTGCTGCTTCAATATTGTGACTTGCAGCCTGTCTGAAAGCATAACAAAGACTTGATTGTGCAAGTGCCCAGCTGATCCAACAAGTAAAGAATAAGTGAGCAGTGGTTAACAGTGAAGGAGTGGATATCACAGAGGGCAATTCAAAAAGGTTATAGTACTGTGAAGTGAGGGAGGTGTGAAATGAAATAGAACTAGAAATACAAAGATAATCAACTAATTAGTTTGAAATGGTCCATCATATTTTGATAAAGTAGAAAAAAGTAATATGACTGGAAACCTCCCTTACCTTTGAAATCCTACACTAATCTTTTCACCCTTGAATGGATTTGCTTGGCTTTTCAGCCAGAATCCTGTTGGAGAACACAGGAGATATATAGACATATATATTACTAAGATGGCAAAGGTCAGATTTGATACATACTGCTTCAAGGACTTATCCCAAAAGCATTAAAAGAACGAGAGTTCGGGTGACCACAGCATCTTCTAAAAATATTAACATTTATTCTGGCTGCATGGTACTTCCAAGTAAAAATACTTCTAAATTTGCTAGTCATTTCTTGACAGGTTTTGTTAGATTTCATGGCTTGTCATTATCCTGGGGCATTTCAAATGAAGATCTTTTAGCTTCCACAAGGCCTGTCAGCATACCTTCGAGCTTTCATGTTGTTTGGCCTTTGCCATTGCTTTCACAAGAAACTAGCAGAGCACCATAAATTTATGTCAGTTGATTTTCAGAGCTCCTTACCAGCTAAATTCAGCATCATAATATAGAGAAATGTCTTCCTGAAGGTCATGCGAGGAACTGAGTGGAGACTTTGACAGAGAACCTCACTTGCCTTCTCAGTCCTGGATCAGGGGAGAGTTTCTGTGCTCAGATTTGTTGGCACCTAAATGAGAGTGTAATCTGACCTAATAAAGCCAAAACATGCTTTGCACAAAAGTTGAAAGCCATCAGGACCTCGTTCAGCAGATGTATTGTTTGTCATCTGGAAACTTTGTAAAACAGAAAGTTTGTCATCTGAGCTGCAGGTCTCTTTGGAGAAGTTTTCTTGCTGCTGAGCTGGGTGGTGCTAAAAGGGATGTAGGACCCTTTGCCCCTTCCTTTGGATACATCTGCCCTACAAATACTGCCACAAAGCAGCACAAAAAGCCCTGCTTCATGGAGCAGCACAGATCTCATTTCATGATCTGATCCATTGCTTTTCCTTAGGCAAATATGTAATAATGTAATTCCTGACCTGCTTTAATTGGAATTAGTGCTATTTCTCCCAGAATGTCACTGATAGGAGAACTGTGCAGGCAGATTGGGTATGGACAGGGAGCTCTTTCTGTTTTGTCTCGGTTAATGCTGTATTATTTGCTAAAACATCACTTATTTAGTGAGTGATTGAGTTTAGGAAGAAGTGAAAATCCATGTGCTGCTACTAACAACGAATGAGCAAAGCTTGCTGCCCTAGAACTGCTACTGCATTAGTGTGTGAGGGAAGTTTGTTGTATAAAAACTACCCCATGGACTAAATATGGCTCACAGGAGCTTGTCAGCCTTGCTCTAAAATAATCCCTGTCGTCAGATCTGAGGTGGATCTGAAAAGACCTGCTGTTGAGAATTAAGTGTGAAATTTGAAAACGATTAAGTTGAATTATTTACCCTGTTAGTTCATCATGTCTGCAAAAATATCCTCTTCCCTTCTAGTAACCTGGCAACGAATACACAGGGCACAATTATTTTTGCACAATTTGTAGGAGACTTGCATTAAAATGCATGTCGGTGGCTTTATTTCATGACAAGCAACACTGCAAATGTTTGTTTATCCTGGCAAGGGCTGGATTTGTTTAGTGTAACTTGCATTAGTTTTGTCTAGATTCTGAAGCAGAAAGGAAAATATGTTCTTGTTTTCAGATCAGTGTTACAAACACTCTCTTTAGCTTTGTTTTTATTATGAGAAGTGAATGCTAATGGGTTCGGGCCTGTGCTATCAGATTCTCCCACCAAGTACTGGAAACTTCTGAATGGGTTTGCAGCACTACTGATTGCACAGGCTGAGGCTACAGGTTGCAGGCTGCTTGTAGGCTGGAGGAACTGGAGAAAATGAAAAACTAAGCCAGCCAAGAGGATATGCATCAAGATAAATATCAGCTTCACCAGTGGCATGAATTATGCTTTCTAAAACAGGAAATTAATGTTCATTAGATGGTGGAAATAAACAACTGGTCCTCTTAAAAGTCCTCAGATTAAATGCTGGGTTTCTGAGTGCTTTTTGGCAGACATTTGAAATACCTAGGTTATTGTGAAATGAAAAGAAAACACTAATTCTTGTGGATGAAACACACAAGACTATCCCCAGAACAACAATATGCTGAGGCCTCTGTAGAGGTTTCTGGGTTTGACTTCAGCTTTATGCAGTCTCAGGCATGCAAGCATGAGTTAATGCCTGCAACCCAGAGGAGTCCCTAGGCTTAGGCACTAAATCCTCTACCTGGGTCCCTAGGTCCTGAGATAGGGGCTGCTGTGTTGGATGGCAAATGCTGAGTGTTTCCTAGCCATCTTTTGTGCTTTGTGTTAATTTGTTGATCCTCCTAATAGGCTGCTTGGGTGCAAACATCATTCCTTTCAGTGCTTTTCAGTTTGATGTGCAATTCCTGTCTGCATGAGCTGGGTTGCTTCAACACTTTAAGGTGGGCTGGGAACAGCACCAGAACATTTGCTGTGGCCCTTGGCTTGATGAAAACCAAGCTGTGAGATTTGGGAAAATGGGCCTTGGTATTCTAAACTATGTTTTTAGCACTATCACAGAGCATGGGTTTAATCCTTACTCCACTTTAGACTTCTTGGCCAAGATTATGACACCTCACTCAGTCTGCCTAATCTGCATGTATTTTAGCTGGCTGAGGTGCTTACAGTAAGAGCAGTGCAGCCAGGAGTGTAGTCAGTCTCCCTCTGCAGTCAGCATGGAGAGGCAGGCACTTGCAGAAGGTGATTCAGCTCTTACCTGGGCTCAGTTACTGGTCTTGAAAAGAGGCTTTACCCCATTGCTTCTAGGGAACACCGGGGAGGAGGACATACCTGACCTCCCTGCTTAAAAGGCAGTGTTAGTCCTGTGTCTTACCCCTCTCCACGTGCAGGAGATGGAAATAAAGACCATGAGGAGAAAGGGACATTTATTTGCCAGCAACTGTTTTAAGTGTAGAAATTTTTAAAAATAAAATACACACATTGCCCAAACTACTGATTTGCCCTAAAAGGCCCAGTATTCACGGTGAATGGATTTCACTGCCTTCAGAGGTGGCATCCCTGTGTTCTGCACAGCAGGAGCCCATACCTGTAACTCGAGGCACACCTATTGGTTTGGCTACATCACAAGTCCAGGCATCTCCACCTGTTTATTTATTTATTTTAGGGTAATGTCTTATAATTAACTTGTCCAAATAATGACTATTGGGTTGGTGTTTTTTTTTTTTTCCAGAGTTTTTCTGCTTATCTGGCAATTAAGACTCAGTATTTTCAGTCTTCCATTTGTGCCTGCAGCAAGATCCATTGATTCGGGTGGGAGCTGGTTGGGATCCGAATGCAAACATCCAGAGGCGGAAGCGGGACTGCGCTTGCAGCGGGAGCTGTTTGTTCCCAGCGCTGCCTGTGTGTCCAAGGGGAGAGGGGCAGCTCAGCTCCAGAGCTCCCCGCCCCCTCTTCTAACACTTCTGCAATGCTGCCTCGCTCTTTAAAATGCAATCCCTAAACTGACACTGTTCCATCAGCAATACCGCTGGCCTATGGCTCTGTTTCAGCGTGCAGTCAATGCTGGCTTCTTCTAGGAAAGATTTGCTTGTATTTCATTTAATGGGTGTCATTTTCTGTTACATTCTGAAAGCCAACATGTTTCCATTTAAAACAGAAACAAAACCAAGAAAAGCAAGACCTGAGTAGTAGCAATTTAGGAGTAGTAGCAGCTAAACTCAGATATTTGGACTGAGAGAAGTGAGCAGGAATAGGCATAAGGGTGCAGTTATGGGTGAATGTATTTTCATTAGTAATTTTAATTTCATGAGAGCAAGTAACATGGTCCCCCCTCTACTACACACAAAGATTTCCCACTGTCCATTCAGCTCTGAACCTCTCCCTGGTTTGTTACTCTGCTTACTCCCATCTGTCTGCTGGGTTTACCTTACAAATTCTACTTCTTTCATATTATGCCTATATGAATTTCCTATTGTCCTCTCTGTGGCTTGTTTGAATTCTTAGACCACTCTCTTCTCCCTCCTGCTTTGCCATGCATGCTGCTTAGCTATGGCTTTGCCGTTCCACAAAATACCCTGCTTCTCCTCCTTCCCCCTCCTCCTTTAAAGTCTCGGATTTCCCTTGCTGGCAGCCGGTGAGGGGCTGCACACCATGCACTAGCGTTGGGTCTGCTCCGTAACCACAGGACCCGATTCACCTCCTGCAAGCTGAGTAGTGTGAAAATAAATCAGCTGAGAGGGAGCTGGGTGGGAGTTGCAAAAACAGGGACGCATGGTGAAACCAACACATGGGCTAGGCAATGACCAGCGAGGCTCTCGAGAAGTTTGCAGTTCTCCCATATATATTACCTTTGGGACAAGCAAGGCTAAGTGAGACCTTTCAACAGATTAGCTCTGTCACACTGTTTAAACCAGCTTGCATGTTCAGCTGCTACGTGCTTAACCCAAAATCCTGCATCTGAGAGTATCCTTACTGTGCCTTGGGGCCAGGCCCCAGCTTGGCAGGGGAGTTTTGTCCCTAATACATAGGATCTAAATGCAGCCATGCTTTGAAGAAAATGTAAATCCAGACCTGAGCTTGAGCCCATCTCTAATCACTGCTTGATTTTGTTTTCTCCAAAGTACCGAAGCAGAGTAGTCATCTCTCCTTCAGCAGGTTCTCCTCCTGCAGCCGCCTGCAGTCCTTTCAAATTGCCACCGTTGGTGCCTGGGTTTGTAGCTGTGACAAGCAAATATTTAAAGTGAAGTCAGAAGCAACTGTCAGAAGTGACTGTGTAGGTCCTCATTTTCAGGTTGCTCCTTGGGGAAGGTGATGGAGCTTTATTGGGGTTAAAGTGTTTGAGTGTATGAAGCTGTTTCCAGAACCTGTATCTCCAGTCCTGCCACAATTAGGCCAAGTGTAGTAACTTTGTTGCTTCTATTTTCAGAGTAGTGTGAAACCTTTGCTGCAGAGGATTTATGTTTCCATTTGACATTATACAATATTTTCCTTCCAGATTTCAGTGAAGTTCTGCTCTTTCTGAATTGTAAATGTGAAAAAATTACTGTTCAGAATGTTCTCTCTTGAAAAGATGTTTGCTTTTCACAGCTCAAACAGAAAACAGCTCAGTGCATCCAAAAGCTGCCTCACCCTTTGAGCGTGTTCCCAGATCTCAGCCAAGAGCACTACTATGGAATAGCTGTGAGTAGCCGGAAGAGCATTGTGGGGATTGAGATGCAAATGAGCAAACCAAGCAGCCCCCTTCTCTGCAGAGGTTCCCTATCTCCTTCTGCCCCTCACTTTTGAACTGGGGGAGGCTTAACCTGGGCATGGCTCTGCAGCCATGAGCCCTAACTCTGCAGCCAGAAATGCTGACTCTGAGGCCACAAATCTGGGCTTTGCTCATTGTAAAACTCATCAGCTTGGGTCAGATGAAGGAACTGCATCAGCATCATAAGGGCATGGAGGACAGGAGGGCCTTTCAAAGCCCCCATGTTGCCACTACTTTTCCGGCTCCCCTGAACTAAATGCTGCTGCCTTTTCTGAAGGGGGAGAAGGAAGGCCAGAGGCAGTGGCAACTGCAAAATAGCACATGCTGTTCTGTATCGTAAAGTTCCCAGTTTTCAGCCAGTTTCCAAAGTTCCAAAGTGTAATGTGAGCAGCTGCCTGGGCACTTGTTTGTTTTGTCAAATGCAGTGAGTTAGAATATTGCAAAGGAAATCAGATACAGTAAGCTGGGAGGCAGGCAGAGGGTCGCACATCTAAACACACCGGGGAATAAAGCACTACGACGTTGTCTCTGAATGCTTTTCTTTCCAGTACGAGGGAAGGAAGCAAAACATTCCAACAAAATCTCCTTCTGAAGCAATAATCAAGGCACTGAGCTCTAAAGCCTGTGTCGCTGCACATGACCGGGAGGATAAAGCATTTTGCATTTATTGCATGTTGTCATCGCTTTGCTCAGTGTTGTCCCTGCATGGTAATTACATGTTTACATGCCTTGCATCATTTGATGGAATTACTGTAATTATGTTAATACATCATCATCAACAGAACAGTACCTGTAATTTACCAAACAAAAACGACATGAAAAGCTAACCCGGTAAATGGCACTGCAAAGGATTTAATCCCCGGTGCAGAAGCAGGCAGGAAGCACTCAGAACTGGAATATCCCGGTTTAGCCAGTGGTTCCTCCCAGACAGCACCAAGGCACTTTGCAAGGTGTTTTAAAAGGTACTAACGAGGGTAACACACTGTGAGCAGGGTGTAAATGTTTAATACTCATCCATGAACTCTCACCTAGAAAAATCTGTGCGGTGCCCTTAACAAACCTACGTGACAGGCACTTGAAAAGAGCAACAGGAGACCAAGAAACTCGGTGATCTGGAAATGCTTTAACCCCTCTCCTATCTGCCGATGTACAGGATCAATCTCGACTCCCTTGTTGCTCCTTTGACAGAAATACGTGGTGCCTGGCATATCTGAGCACAGCCTGTGTGCAGCTGGAGCCTCTTGCACTGTCCCCATATTCAGGGTTCTTTTCCCCATTTATCCTGGCCCTGGTACTTTGGGGTTTGGGCTGATTCACCCCCTGCGCTTCCCTCACACCCTGGGAGGCATTTCTTTTTATTTTGCCTCTAGTTTCTCGCGGAAGGCTTTCTGCCACCAAGGGTAAAGTATCCAAAATCAGCAGTGGAATAACGGGGACATTAAACAAGACAAGGAGTTATCCAGAGTGGTCATTAAGTGTTGGAGAGTTTTACAAACACCATCAAGTCCCAAGTGCTTCCTGCTAAGTGGAGACACAAGAAGGTTTCGGCAAATTCATCCCCTCTCCCCGCACGCAGCAACGCGCCCAGGTGGAAACCTGCTGAGGGCAGGGGAACCGGGGTGCAACAGGCTGGCAACGCCTGTCCCGCAGTGAGGGTCAGTGCCAGCACCCACCGCTTCCCCACCGCAGGGAGGCCAAAGGAAACCCCCTGCTCCTGCCGGCCATCCCCGCTGCCCCGTGCGCTGGGGGACAGGACAGGCGGGGCATGGGGCGCTCCGGCGGGGTCCCAACCCAACCGAACCGAGCCGTGCCCACGGGGCAGCCGCAGCTCCCGATCCGGCGCCGCGTTTTGCAGCAAGAAAGGAGA
Source organism: Agapornis roseicollis (assembly GCA_002631895.1). NCBI lineage: Eukaryota > Metazoa > Chordata > Aves > Psittaciformes > Psittacidae > Agapornis > Agapornis roseicollis. The sequence goes on from NDXB01012152.1 coordinate 455,155, forward strand.
GAGGGAGGAAGGGGGGAGGAGGGACGGGTGGGGAGGGAGGAGCCGGGTCCCCGCGGGCGGCCCAGGGAGGCAGGGCCGCTCCCCGCCCCTCAGCTGGAGCCCGCAGTCCGCTCCTGCGAACTTCAGAGCTGAGTCGGAGCGGCGCAGCGTGCAGCCGGGCATGGGGTAGTTGCTCTGTTCTCAACCATGTAGGCGAGCTCCCGCCGCTGCATCGCTCCGCGCCTCCTTGCACCGTATTCGCACCGGGCCGGGGGGGACCATGCGGAGCGCCCCGGCCGCCGGGCTCCTGCCGCTGCTCCTGGGGCTGCGGCTGCTGCTGGGCGCCGCGGCTCAGTACTCCAGCGACCTGTGCAACTGGAAGGGGAGGTGAGGAGAGACCCCGCCGCGCTGAGCGGCTGATGGGGGCGAGCGGGGGCTGCCACGTCCATCCCCGTCCCGCCGGGGGAAGAAGTTGGTGCCGCACACAAAAGGGAGAGCCCTCCCGCTGCGGAGGGGCGCAGGGAGCCGCGGTGCCCGGCCGGGACTCGGGGAAGGGACTGGCGCGGCTCTGCTTCCCCGCGCTGCCCCTGCGGAGCCGGCGCCGCTGGCCGCGGAGAGGCGGGGGGCAGCGGCTGTGGGAGGGATGGAGGGGCCAGGGCGGGCTGGGTTCCCCCCGCCCGGCAGCGCGGCTCGGGGGGCTGGAGAGGAGGAGGGCGGTGCCATGTCCGCCGCGGAGAGGTTTCTCCCCGCGACCATCTTCCCCGGCGGCCGCGCCCGGAGAATCAGTGGGGCCGGCCAGGCTCCGGCTGCGTGTCCGCCGGCCCTGGCCCTCTGCGGTGGCTTCTCCGACTGCCGCGGCTGCCTGGGGCCGGCTCCGGGTGCGCTGCACCTGTGGAGCGCTCCTGCCGCACCCCCGCCTGGTGTCACCCCAGCGCCCGGGATGGGATCATCATCCCGCACTCCGTCCGGCGGAGGGCATGGAGATGATGCTGAGCCCTGGGAGCGGGGGCTGGCACCGCGGCTTCACTCCTGAATTATTCTAATTGCACGGATTGTGAAACCTCTCCAGTTCTCAAGTGTTTATCTCCCAAATTATCTTGCCTTTAATTGCTTGTAGTAAGTTTAACGTGTGTGGTTGGGTCTGTGACCTCCTCCACTGTTCTTACTTTTAAAGAAGCGACTGTGCTAACAGGCAGGTGCTGCTGAGTTGGGCTTTCTGTCCTCGCAGTGTAAAACGTTTGGACTCTAATGTTCTGCTTAAGTCTGGCTTGCTTTAGAAGAAACCTTTAGCCAGCCTAAGGTATTTTGGAGTAGGGAGAATTCATGTAAAGGAAACAGCTGGATTGACTTTCACCGTAGTAATTTCTTATCTGTCACTGTCTAAAATGTGCAGATGCTTGGTATTTACTTCTTTTCTGAACTTTTCTTGACTCTTTACAATTGATGTATAGCTAATCACAGTGAATCCTCTTGAAGGCGTGTCTGTTCAATTGGGACCAAACTATATTAGTTCTGTGGCAAACTCCTAATTGTGTCATTTTGCTTTAGCAACCATCACATAGCCCCCCACAAGCCCAAAAGCTGTACCTGCTTTCTTCCCTAAGCATCCCGCTGCATATATTTATCTGGACCTTACCACATGGTGCCACAGCATGTTTTTAAAAGGGATGATGACAAATCTTATCCTGTTTCTTTCTTATTTTTGTCCTGTTTTCTTCGAGCAAGCAATGTCTGCCCATGCCATCTGAGCAGGGCTGGAATAAGCAATGCCTCCCATATCAGCTAAGGGGTGATGCATTTTATGTGACTGAGTTTGGGGTGAACTGATGGTACAAGCTTGGACTCACTCATCTGCTGTTGCTCTGGTGAGCAAAGTGGTGATGACTCCATGACAATGCTGTTGGAGGCACAAGGAAGGACAAGCCACCTTCCTACACAGTTCAGTCTGGGTGACTTCACTTGAGTGACATAGTCCCAGAGCCCAGATGGACAAGAGTCTTGAGAGGGGATAAAATAAACCAGGCTGGCTTTGGTCTTACTGGAACCAAACAGGTGTCATCAGCAATGCTGGTGCTCCTGAGACTGTTTAATAGCATCTGCTTTGTCCTGAAAGACCAGCAGTGGAGAAGGAAGGAAAGGTAATTTGGTGTACCAGTAAAATACCCTTTAATTAAATATTTCAATGTGGATACTAATAGCTTTATGGGTCAGAAAGGATTTTTATGTGGAATATAGTGTTTTGAAGTCATGTGATGTTTTTTTACCTCAACTCTCTTTGAAAGCCGTATGAGCTGGAATGCCAAAATATAGTCTTTGTTCCCACAGTGAAGTTCTTATGCTGGCAGATTTGAGAGTCTACCTACCTCCTACAATAAACCTGAAGGTGTTTTCTCACTTAGAATATTCTGGATATGATTCCCACTTTCCCCCTCTCTCCCCCCCCAGAT